>PVLC010000010.1:0-30996 GCA_004027655.1 Graphiurus murinus
TGCTTGTAATCCCAGCATTCGGGAGGCTGAGACCGGAGGATCCGGGTTCGCGGCTAGCCTCAGCTACCTAGTGAGGCACTCCGCAACTTAGTGAGACCCGGTTTCAAAATAAAGAATAAAAAATAGGGCTGGGGGTATAGCTCGGAGGTAGAATGCCTCTGAGTTCAATCCCCAGTACCGAAAAAAAAAAAAAAAAAAATGCTACCTGAATTAATCACCAGTGAAGTCTCAAAGGTATTGTCTATTCATTATTTCAGAGAGGTCAATCGAAAGATAAAATTCAAAGTTTTGTGCAAAGGAAAACTGACTGTAGTACCCATGTGTGAAACAAATCTTTAATAAAGTAGAAAAAATATCTTTAAAGCTGCCTTTCCATACCCTGTCAGCATACAGAAGGTCCTGAGAAATTTACTTATTTATTTGTTTTTTTATTAGTGGGTACATAGCTACATTCTTGTTACTTATTTTCCCTTATAAAGAGAAAAATAAGTAAATCACAAAGTACTTTAAAGATCAATTGATTTCATTTCATGAGTCATACCCAACTAACTTAGCTAGCTGTATGGATATGCTTCCGAAGTTTACCACTCCTAAAAAGCAAGGCAAAATTATGAATGTTTTGTGGCATATGGCAACAAAAAATGCAAAAACAACAAAGTGTAAGAACTGGATGGGGAGAAATTATCACAGAAATTGTGACTCTTAAATTACAATTGGTTTAAACTGCAACTTCAACAGGAAGGTAAAGAATAACATTACCAATTATTTTCCTTCAAGGAAAAAAAAAATATGGGGGATTATTGCCTTAAGACAGTCAAAAAGACCAGTAGATCAAAGATCATCTCAGGGCAACATGTAGCAATTTATTTTGCATTTCACCTTCCCACCCTTGCTCCCTGCAAAAAAATAAAGTTCCCACTAAGATGTCAATGTATAGTTTCTTATTTGGTTATTAGACAACATACCTTAGTAATTATCTGATTATATTGAATGAAAAAAAAGCATAATTACTTGTAGTTAAATATTAGTATAAGGTTAAGTTTTCTAAATACTATGAAAACATAGCATTGAAAAGAATTACATCACCTGTTATATTTCCAGCCCATTCTTTCAGTTGATGCATTAAATGTAACAGCTAATCTTCTATTTACTATGAAGACAAGTAGGAAACATCTCACCATTTGTTGATAACTTAGAAAATTATAAAGTAAAACAAACATCATATGTTGTTCATTAAAAGCTTTCAACATAACCACACCACACTCAACTTGCACAATATGCGTACATGTTATTTCAGACATCCAATGCTGAGTTTCTTTGCCCTCTTCTATTTGGGTTTGAAAAGGTAGGGACAAACAAAACTCTTTGGGGCCCATTTTTGGCTTCATCTGGTTTATGAACCCCCAACAACCTACTCTGATGTTCCTTAGGATATTCTATTTACATCAGCCTTAAAAGTTTGGGAGAGGAGAAATATTTTTACTGGACATAATTGTAAGTGGAAGTTTGTCTTTTCCAGAAATAATAGATCCCTTTCTCTAACTTCTCTTAGTTTTGTCTTACAGCTCATTCAGTGCAACCACTACAAAGATATATATACATATGCATATATGTGTATATATTTGTATGTATGTATGTATGTAATGTACATATATAGAAATAGAAGCATAAGCATATGTATACATTAATTTTAATATATATATGTGTATAGGTTTACAGTAGAGTTAAAAACTCCTTCTCTGAGGACATCAAAGGCTGCAAATCCATAAATTACCAATATCTACTTCTTTCTCTAACCCTTCCTCTCCCCCACATACTCACCTACCTTGTTGACAGCACTTGTAGATCAAAGTTAACATATAAAACTGATGATGTTGTAGGAAGCTCACTGATGATGCTATGAAATTCAGTCTTGGTCCAGATTCCATGTGAGAAACACAATTCAACAACTCATCATATTACTCAAGTCTTTCTCTTTCTTTAAAACACTTCAGATTCGAAGCTTAACTTTTATTGGTTAACCTAATGGCCTCTTAAAACTGCCATTAACTCCCCGAAGGACATCTTCACATTTTTTATGCAGTTCATGTCTTTACCTAGATTATAAGTGCTGTTAGTGCATTCATGCCTTCAAAGGCTCATGTTAGATAAAGGCTAACTCTGACTTTAATTTACTAAACTCCCCACAGGTAGATTGGAAGAATTTTGTGTGGTACATTTTGGATAAATTAAACAACTACATGCACCTTATATCACTTTAGTCCTTGCATTTCTCATTAAATGTGTCTAGAAATGTCAAAATTTTATTAATCTAAAGAGGCAAGATTCATCTGGAAATGTCACAACTATTTTTGTTGAAGAGATGATCAATTCCTGGTGGCAGTGGTAAAAATTGCCCAAAGGTATTTTAATTCAACAAGTTATAGGTTAAGATTAGGTGACATTCCAAATCATATGCTATTCTTAAGAATACTACCTAATCAAGGATGTGAAGATCCCAGCTGTTGTATTCTTAAAGTATACCCCCCAAATAGAGAATCTGTTATTTATAGTCAAATGTCAATTTATGTGAGCTGTTATTTAGTCTACATGTCACTTCCATAGCTTGATTCACATTCTTGTAGATAAACTCTCTCCAGCCTTTATCTATGTCTCCACTCTTTTGAAACACTACCAAATAAAGGATATAAAATTCTAAGCCGGGCGTGGTGGTGCACGCTTTTAATCCCAGCATTCGGGAGGCTGAGACCGGAGGATCCACGTTCGAGGCTTCGAGGCCAGCCTCAGCTACCTAGTGAGGCACTCTGCAACTTGGTGAGACTCGGTTTCAAAATAAAGAATAAAAAATAGGGCTGGGGGTGTAGCTCGGAGGTAGAATGCCCCTGAGTTCAATTCCCAGTACCGCAAAAATAAAATAAAATAAAATTCAGAGTTATTTTACATGTTTTTAGCATATGCATATGTGAACTTTTATGGTGCACATGGTATTTAGGGTAGACGGATAACATACATGTTATTACCTGTTTATTATTCTCCTTGTGTTTCTAAAATGAATGTACAAATAGTGCGTCTACTTTCAGATATAGTAATTGACCTTTATAAAATAGAAGATCTTCTGATTTTTATAGATGACTAGATTTCTATAAATTTGATGTATTTGTTTCATGTTTTGACATGACATGGCACCAATTCATTTTCTTGCAGCAGACATTGCAATATGCATTGTAATTTCTTTCTTCCCTTCCTTCCTTCCTTTATTCCTTCCTTCCTTCTTCCTAGGAGAATTCTTCTTCTAAGCTACACCCCAGCCCCTTTTTACTTTTTATTTTGGAACAGGGTCTCACTTAATTGATAAGGCTAGTCTCCAATCTGTGATCAGCCCATCTCAGCCTCCCAAGTACTGAGATTATAATTGTTGAACACCACACTTGGCTATAATACAGTTTTGTGAAAATAAATCATATAAGTAAAACTCAAAGAAACTTTGACATTTTGACATAGCATATTGTACATTTTCAATATTTCTTTGGTAAATATAGAGACTTTTTAAGTGAGCTAATATAAGATAAAGGAACGACAAGGTTTCAGTCTTGCTTATATTTTTAAATTCATAATTCCCTCTGACAATTTGTAAGTTTATTCATTCATTCAAAAAATATGCATGTCATACTTACTGTGTCAGATACTTTCAGGGGTGAGAAATACACAGTAATGTAAACCAAACCTAAATCTCTGCTAGATAATGGATTTTATACTCCTGTGTGGTGGGGGAGAGGAATATCAGAAAACTAGACACTTGAGTAACTTAATGGTTCAGCTGTTGATATAAAATAAGACCTGGTAAGGGAGTTGGAGTACTGAGTGAGTGTTGTTAATTGATATAGGATGTCAGGGAGGGAGGCCTCTCTGATAAGGTGACATTTCAGTAGAGATCTGAAGAAATAAGAGTAAGACCTGAAGATAATCCTGTCAGAGAGTTCCAGGCAGAGCTGCAGTAGTAATACTAAAGAGGAGAAATAGGATCTTTACTTACCATTGTTAAGGGATAATGAGGAAAATATGCCTTGGTTTCTTGTTGTTGTCATTGCTGCTTCAATTTAATGATAATGCTTTGTATTTAGAAACATTTCTAGATGTACTAGGCATCGCATGGATTATTTTGTTCAGTCTCATTTCAAGGTTGAGATATGGATAGGAATTATTATAGGAGAAATTAAGGTCCAAAGACTTTTAATGATTTTGTCTCGATTCTCCTAGCTGTTTAATAGACACACTAAAACCAGAACTCAAATCTGATTCTTGGAACACTTTTCTCCCCATTATTTTGTATATTGTATTATAGTAGTTAGATCCTGATTATTCTTTAAAATACATATTATTCAGACTGGTTGTGGTGGCACACACCTATAATTCCACTACTTGGGAGGCTGAGACAGGAGGATCACAGATTCATGGCTAGCTGGAGCAATTTAGTGAGGCTTTCTACAACTTAGTGAGATCTTGTTTCAAAATAAAATATATAATAGGGCTGGGTGTACAGCTCAGAAGTAGAATGTCCCTGGCTTCAATCCCGAGTAAC
Organism: Graphiurus murinus; assembly: GCA_004027655.1. Taxonomy (NCBI): domain Eukaryota; kingdom Metazoa; phylum Chordata; class Mammalia; order Rodentia; family Gliridae; genus Graphiurus; species Graphiurus murinus. Next base: position 4,580 of record PVLC010000010.1, read on the forward strand.
ACATATACACACATACACAACACATACACAACACACACACACATACACACATTATTCAAAGGGGAAAAATGTAATCTAAGACTTGAGAATTTAGAAACAAAATATGAAACAGAACTTCTATTCAAAAGAGCATGCTTAAAAGCAATCAGAAGGACCATCTGTTGAAATCTTCACATTTTAGTGGTGGAGAAACCAAGGTCAAAAGATACATATCTACTGAACCTTATCAGGCACTCCAATTTAAAATTGTCTCCTAAGAGTAGCTATTCATTTACCATACATAAAAAACACTATTGACTGTCATTCAATAGTTGACAAAAATAACACGTCAAAATTATTTGAGGCTAAATACCCAGGAAATAATGGATTATGTACTTATCATGTTCTGAATATATGATATGCCATCCTTCCACCAATTCTTTGTTTTGGGTTTTGTTGTTATTGTTGTTGATTTGTTTGTATCCTCTACCTAGAATGCATTCCTATTGTCCACATATCTGAAAACATGTTGTTGTTAGAAACATCATTCACAGTACTGATCTGACAATCAATCCATGACTCCTTCATATCTGTCTCATGTTGGTCAGGACTCTGTAATGCTTGTGTTTACGCCTCATTTTGCAGCTAGAGTATACTCTTTTTTATTGTCAGTTATGCTTAAGTGTATTTTTGCTAACATCTTAAAACAAAGTAAATTATAGACTATTGTGGACTTTTTGTATGTCCCACCTCTATTTTATGCACACAAATAAACCTATATGTGCATATGTGTGTATGATAGATTGAATAATAATCACTGATAAACTAGATGATGTTAATAGAAAGTGATTTACATCAAAATGGCTGATTGCATAAATTTATTGTCCTTGTAGATTTTTCACTTTCTAGAATCTTATAATTTTATCTTAGTAAATGAATGCTTAGTATTGTTCCTACGGAAGTATGGGAAGACAACAAAGTTTGAAAGTTTTATGCCTTTTACATAAATTCTTTATTTTTTAAATCATTTTTCAAGTACTGAAGATATACATAAATACACTATTCTTTAAAAAATTAAAACATTAGAAATAAATCTGCTCTTCATCTCCAAATTGCAATGCCAGTTTTTTTTCTCAATCCCCTACAACTGGCCCTTCTTCACATGAATTAGTTGAGTTTTCTTCCAGAGGTCATTCTCTGCTTTTTCACACATATCTATACATCCACAGATTCATCCTTTCTGGTTTTTTTTATATATATGTACATATATAATCATAAAACATATATACATAAACACACACAAATACAAATATAACATTAACATGCATGATAGAAGTATTACCATTTTTACATAGTATTTATTGGAAATATTTTGGTACATACTCATGTACAGCATTCTTTTTAAATACTATACAATATTCCACAGTATGGCATACTATGGTGAGTACATTCAGACATTCTCCTGAAGAAGAAATTTAGGGTGTTTCCAGCACTTTATTTATACTAAAAATAAGAATTTTCTACTTGAAATTCTCTGGAAAATTTCCATTATTAGTGAGCTGAGCATTAACCACTCTCTTACCACTTGGGCACTTAAGCTCCCTAATAATGTATCAAGGGTTTAATAATCTAGCAAAGAATTGGACATTGATTTCATACTTATTCCAGAAATTCTTTTATAGGACAGTAACTTTATATTACTTTATATACTCAAGAGCTGTGTTTTTTTTGTTGTTTGTTTGGTTTTTTTAGAAATTGTTTCTGAATGCTACAATCTAAACAGATTTTTGTTTGTTGCTTCTCCTTTTTTTGTTTTGTTTTTAATCAAGGAAAAGAAAATTTCTACTAGCTTAGAAAGGGTCAACATGAACATTAAAAATTCAAATTAACCCAATGCAATGTAAAAAAAATTAGCAAACACAGTCATGCTTCCTAATGATTACTGAATCACAGGTAAATAATAAGTTGCTTTTTATTGAAGATTCCACTTTAAGTAACTTAGTACATGGAAATTGACTGGAAGCTCAAGTATTCAGGTTAGCAAATGCATAAATATAAATATATATATATATTTTGTTGTTGTTGTTGTTGTTGTTGTTGTTGTTGTTTTTCCCCAGAACTGAGGATTGAACCCAGGGGCATTCTACCTCTGAGCTACATTCCCAGCCTTATTTTTTATCCTTCGTTTCAAAACAGGGTCTCACTAAGTTGCAGAAGATCCCACTAAGTAGCTGAGGCTGGCCGAGTGCAGCTGATGCTGCTGATTCCTGTCTCAGCCTTCCAAGTACTAGGATTACAAGCATGCGCCACCTTGCCCTGCTAGCAAAATATTTTAAAATATACATGGTAAAACACTGATACAGGAAAAATCAAAGTTTAATGTTGCCCAAGGTACTTTAAAGGAGGGGTACATGTACCAAGAAATAATCCTGAATCTGCACTGGAGATAATATTTTCACAACTTAGAATATTGAGTTACAGGGAAATCCTAGACTATTGTTGTCTTCTGTTGAGGTCATCATCCTAAGCCAAAGAATGCCACGTATGAAGTGCTAACGGAAGAAGAAACCAACTGAGGAAACAACTCATCTTTGAAACTTGGCATTTCCAAAGACAGATGATGGTAGGTTGACAAAAATTCCATCCTGAGAAAAGTGTATAAAAGCCTAGAAAGTTACTCAGATTTAGAGAGGTCAATATGTAACAGAGTAATCTCAATGAAAAATTGCTGATTGCCAATGTATGGCACAAGATTGCAGTTTAGTTGCATAAAACCCTTGGACCAATCAAATAAAATGAAATATAAAGAACCAAATGCAATTTCAAATAGTGGTTAAAAAAAAATAGCATTTTGAAGTAAAGAAACAATACCCTGGAGAAATTATAGACCAAATAGCATTTTTTTTCTTTCTAAAGTATCACAAACAACTTAAAGTTTGAAAAGATTATTGAATCACAAGTGCATCTAAAATATTCTGCTCTTGGGGTAAGTTTTGCTATTCAGTGTCCATTGCTATTATATAATATATAAAACATTGTTATAATATATATAATATTATGTTGTTGATAATAATGGGTTTTACTAAATAAAAAGAATAATAAAAATAGACAATGAACACTTACTATGCAGTGCACACAGATTTCCTCATTAAAATTAAAATTAAAAATGCAAATTATAATCATCAAAACAAACAGGTGAGGAGGCACTATTTACCCAATTTTTCAGAGAAGAAATTGAAGTATTAAGGGAAAAACAGAAGAAAAGGCAAGGAGGAGAAAAAAACTAGAGAATAAAAAAAAATACTCAACAACGCTGAAAAATAGATTTTTCTTTCTGTTTTGCTTTAAAGCTGATACATTCCAAAATGGTTGTCCTACTTCCAAACTGCTCACAAAATATCTCTCTACATGGGAATTGAATTAATATAGTTCTAGAAAGACTCCAACTTAAAAGGCCTTTACTGAAAAATGAGCCAACTATTGATTTCTAGAAATAACTACTTGATACTAAACATCTAGACCACAAAAGGAATGATCGATATTAATATTGGGTTAAACAGGTACCTGAAGTCCACTGTGCTTGGTAAAATGCCATGCTGCTTTTTGCTGATGAGCACTTTATTGAGCTCTTTACTTATCTTAATATAAAATTTAAACTCATTTAAAGAAGGAAGGATCTAAACCAGAGATACTGAAAGCCTCTAAAATTCTTGCATGTTGTATTTGCTATTGAGGTTGTATATATAGCTGGACTTTTCTGAAATTAAGGCGATGAGATACTTTCTTATATTTAAAAGCAAAAAAAAGTCTACTTGAAATATTTTTTCAAGAGACATTCCTAATAATTCTGCCTTTCCTTCCTTTTATAGTTTTTGAGAAAAAAATACAGTTGCTCTTTCTCTAAAAAGTGGAGGTTAAGCAATAATGTTTGCTTCACCTACATACTCCTTTCTTCCCTTTTGTGAACAACACAAATATTAACAAATATAAATTCTAAAAAAAAATAAAAATAAAAAAATGACCCGTCCTTTGTGCTACTGAAGACCTCTGAGGCAGAGGGGCCTGCTTTCATGTCACCCTATGTTCCTTTACAACCCTTCCTCTACCTTCATGTTCTTTGCATTGTTTATATTTTTAAAACTTGCTGCTAGAGCATTTTTACTCATAGAATTATCCAATCACCAAAGCACTTATATTATTCTCTAATCATTAAGGCACCTAAATTATTTTAATTTCCTGTTTATTTTTTCTTAATACTCCAAATAATTACAGAGTAACGGGAAAGTAGATTATGATGATATTATCATGTTTGCTTGAATAAACATTTCCCAATTATTTTCTACTTCCTCTGTACAAGTTCTATTTTCTTTTTTTTTTTCTACTTTTTTTTCTATGGGAAAGAAAATAAAATTATTTTATAAATAGGATGAATAGAGCCAGGAGATTTTTTCCCTTATTCTACACAGCGGATATCATGTTAATTTAAACTGGGCCCACATTCATTTCTTGTATATTGTCTAGTAAATATTTATTGACATATGTGCCTCTTCTCTGGTGATATGTGACCCTGTTGTGAGCTGCCCTCTACATATTTTCTTCATTATATTATCCTACAATTTAGATAAAGTTGGAAGCCAATACTATACCCTGTTCTGAGTTCCCTTCTTGACTTTCGTGAGTTTTGTTGATCAAAAAATACTTCTTTCAGTTTGAGCAACAATACAGAAAATTATTATTATTATTATTATTATTATTATTATTATTATTATTATTATTATTATTACTTTCTGAGATACCACACAAAATGTCCGGTCAGGAAGCAATTCTTGAGCAGTCACAAAATAACAGAAATTTTTCCAACTCATTCGGTCACAAGGGTGGAGTTTTCACTTATCCACTTTGTTATATGCGCACATACTGGAAACTCATTTTTGTTTAATGTGATGTAAACAGGTCTCTCTAGGAAGTGAGTATCTTCTCTTAGACCACTCTGCAATCTCATTTGTCTGTCTAGGCAAGCTAATCTGAAGGTAATCACATTACTTATCTCTTAATTTCTTTTGAGCCTGATGTACATCAGAAGTGACATTCAGCTGGGAATAACACAGGTAAAATTGATTTTTATCAAATTTAAATGTTTCAGGGCCTGGGCATGTGTTTTTAGATATGCAATCTTAAACCACCTTGGGGTAGAAGTCCAAAAGAGAAACTGCAGGCATAAACTCAATAGTGAAATGTAACAAGTCTATAATAATGTAAACACAATTATAAGAAAGTCCTAGTGATTCTGATCCCCCACTGTCTTTCTTCATAGTAAATTAGTCACAGATAATCATAACAAATGCACACATATTTTATGAAAGAACTAGAAAAGCTATTGCTATTCAAATAATTCCTAACTGCCTTCTTCCTCTTGAATTGGACTCAGCTGTAACATCAAAAACAAATGTTAGAGAAAACAATAATATATTTTTATTTCTAAACTAAATTTATGAAAAAAATAGGTAAGAGAAACTATTCATAGATAAATCATTTTAAAATGAAGCACACTGCCTGAAATTTTAGCTGACAATCACTGGTTGAGTAGGAATAACTAGAAACCTTAATATTATATTATTTATTCTGTGATCTTTTACAAACTACTTGACTTGAGAAAGATCTGAGACAGTTACAGTGTCAGGATATTGACTTACATAATCCCTCAAAGTCTTTTCCTGGAATTGAGCCCTGAGAACATCTCTACTGGTAGGTCAGATACATGAGGAGAGGATCAGATAAGGGATAATGGAAAGATGACCAGCCAGACAATTAGAGAACAGCATCCAGCACAGTGATAGCAGTCATCTGGTGGTAGAAATTACAGCAGATGGCTGAACCTGGGGAGATTAATCACAGTATCATTTGTAGCAACTAATAAATTGGAAATAACTAAATGTTCACAATAAGAGAAATAGATAAATATAGTATATAATATTAATGGAATAATTGTAAAAAAAGAATATAAAACTGTGATAGAAGACAAGAGAAAGAGATTTTAAGAAAAATGAAATGTGAAAAAACAAGTCTTATTATAATTCAATTTTTAAAATTCTGCTCTCCAGCTAACATTTTGTTACAAATAAATATACATGTACAAACAATGATAATAATAGACTAGAAACATATATACTGACCTCCTCATAGTGTCCATCATAGTAATTATGAGATTTAGGCATTGTGGTGGTCATGGCATATGCCTGTAATCTCAGTACTTGTGAGGTTGAGACAGGAAGATAGCAGTTTGGGGCCAGCCTCAAAAACTTAACGAGAAACTCAGCAATTTAGTGAGACCCTGCTTCAAAAAATAAATAAAATAAAATAGGGCTGGGGGTGTATCTCAGAATGCTCCTGGGTTCAATCCCCAATACCACATGCACACATACAGATGCCAGCAAGCATCTGAGTGTGTGTGTGTGTGTGTGTGTGTGTGTGTGTGTGTGTGTGTGAAAAAGAGAGAGAGAGGATTCTTCTAAAAATATTACCAGTATTTTAATATTTTTCTCTGTGTTTTTCTGTACCTTTACATGTATATAGGCAATGAACAAAAAAGCAAAGACACTGAAGTATAAGAAGTTCTGTAGAATTATGGTAAAGGGTAAACTGATGTATATTACTGGGGAAATCAATAACAAGAGGAAATATAATCCTTGCCACTTGCTATAGGTGATATGAGTATTTAGTACTCATTGCAAGTAATATAAATCCATTAATGCCAACTTAAGTATGTGAAAAATATCTTAAAAATAAAAGCAAATATAAGAGATAGATTCAGGATAATGCTAGGCCATAGGAAGAAATTTGAAACTCAGATGTTATCATTGTCCTCTCCACTTTCCCCCATTTTTGTATCTTCCTCCTTTTTCTCTGTTTCCCCATATACAGGATCTTTCTCCTACTTATCTACATAGTGGGAAAAATGAAAATACCAGACTACCTATCTACATGCTAGATATCTTATTCCCTGTTGCAGGTTCCTCATTAACAAACTCTCATTCCAAATTATTTTTATCCACATCTGATTTAATAAAATTTTGCCTCAAACAAGATACGAACGAAAACAGAAAAGGGGGAAGTATTTTATTTTCAATAAAATAGAAAATGCTACTATCCTGTAACCATGTATTGAGGTACAAAGAAGCAACGTTATAGAGTAATGGAGTCTGAATAGACAAATCAATGTGTCCCATTGAATGAATGGAGTACATGCCACTCTCAATTTTAAATAGGTGGGTCCTTGAAACCTTTCTATCATAACATCTTCAAGATATTGTGTGTAATTCTGAAAAATAACTTATAATGCAGCTGTTAATATTTACTTAATTTACTTCTTTGAGAGATGAGGTCTCCTTCTTTACTTATGTTGGCCTCAAATTCCTGGATTTAAGCAATTCTCCTGTCTCAACTTCACAATTAGCTGGACTACAAGTGAGTGCCACCTAATAGTCAATTAATACCATTCTATTTTATAAATGTAAGAAAACTTACTAGTTTTCTTAGTAGGCTTTTTGTTAGTATAATAAGTATCTGAGATAATCAATTGATGTCAGAAAAGGTTAATTTTGGTTCACAGTCTTGAAATTTTCAGTTTATGATCAATTGTCCATTGCTCTCAGGCTTGTGATATACATCATGGCAGGTGTATGTATGAAGCAAAACCATTCAGCCTGTGGCCAGAAAACAAAGAGAAACAAAGGGAAAGGGGCTGATGTTATGATTTAGATATGGAATATCCCCCAAGGCCTCGTATGTTGAAAGCTTAGTCCTCAAAGCATCCATGTTCTGAGGTGGGGTTTGGGAAACTGATTGGCTAATAAAGGCTCTGACTCCATTAATAGATTAATCCATTATCCATTAATATTGAGTCATTCTTCTTATTGTAAACTAAATAGGTCTCAGTGGAAACAAAAACAAAGATAAGAGTTAACACAATGTGAAGGTATAATGCACAACAAATAATTTAGTTATTCTATGTATGTAGTCACCTCTATACCCTGAACAGTTTCAAAGGTGCCTGATATGAAGATAAGAAATCATCAAACTCACTTAGAAGTGCCAGTTTATTATTTTTTGTTCTTGTTTTTATACTTCTTTCTTTTGTTAGGTTTATGTTTGATTTATTAAGATGTTTTACCCTATTCTTGTAACTATACTTCATCTCAAAATCCTTTCTATGATCTCATAATTACAAACATAAGTATATATTTTACTAATGGGAAAAAATCTATGAAAAAGGTATTTTGTATAGATGGGCATATATACTAGTGTATTGAAAATGGGGGTATGGCTAGGATATGGAGTCCCATTTAAAACAGGCAGTGAATGGATACAGATAGAAGGACAAAGGGAAGAGAATAGAGAATGGGGTAGAAAAAGAATGGTTAGTTTTTTTCTAACCCTAGTGAAATATTTTAGCCCATGCATTTTATTTCTAAAATGGCAAGCGAACCACATGAAACATAAATATAAAGAAAACTAAATCCAGTCACATTGTGATGTGATGTGCTAAAAAGCAAAGACAAATAAAAAATTTCATGAGTAGTCAGAAGTGAAAATATTCATAGAGTCTCACAATGATGAGAATTAAGGCAGATTTCACAGAAGGAACAATTAAGATCACAGGGGAATGGTACAGATTTTTTAGAATACTTAAAGAAAAAAAGGCAAAAACCCTGTCAAACAAGAATCTTATATCCATGAAAAATATCCTTACAATGTACAAGTGAAGGAAAGACATTTTTATTTATTTACTTTTTTTTTTTTTTTTTTTTGCGGTACTGGGGATTGAACTCAGGGGCGTTCTACCTCCGAGCTATACCCCCAGCCCCATTTTTTATTCTTTATTTTGAAACCGAGTCTCACTAAGTTGCGGAGTGCCTCACTAAGTAGCTGAGGCTGGCCGCGAACCCGGATCCTCAGGTCTCAGCCTCCCGAATGCTGGGATTACAAGCGTGCGCCACCACGCCCGGCTAAGAAAGACATTTTTAGACACACAAAAAAAGTAAAAGAACATGCTCCTAGCAAAATCTCACTCCATGGTATGCTAAAGTTAATTAATCAAGTTGTATGGAAATGGCACAAAATGGAAGTCTGGATGTTAAGAAAGGAATGATAAGAACTAGCAAGGGTATTCATGTAAGCAAATAAAGTGGATCCCTGTTTGTTTTACTATATTTACTTTTACAAATATGTGTGTATATATGTGTACATGTGTAAATATGTCTACACTTGTATATATATATGTATGAATATATATTTGTATGTTGACACATACATTTGTGATTTTTAAATGATTAATAACTGTGAAAAAAGTGAGAATAAAGTGAAATAAGTGTGAATAAAGTGAAAATTGTAACTGAGTTGTGTATTTATAGTATATAAAAATAAAATATATGACTACAGAAGCATGTAAAGTCAGATTTGGAAACAGAATTATATAGTGAAAAGTTTCTTATGTTTTTAAAAGTAGTTTATTATTATTTAAAAGTAGATTATTATGAGCCGGGCATGGTGGCGCACGCTTGTAATCCCAGCATTCGGGAGGCTGAGACCGGAGGATACAGGTTCGCTGCCAGCCTCAGCTACCTAGTGAGGCCCTCCGCAGCTTAGTGAGACCCAGTTTCAAAATAAGGAATAAAAAATAGGGCTGGGGGTATAATTCAGAGGTAGAACGCCCCTGAGTTCAAAGTAGATTATTATGAATTAAATATTTATGTTGTAATCTCTAGCATATCCAGTAAAATATAACACAATAAAATAGAGCTAAGGAGTCAATAGAGGAATTAAAATATAGATATTTTCGAACAAGATTCATTATGCATTCCTACAAAAACTTTCTTTACATATAAATACAATCTAAAAGAAAAAGATAAAAATGATAAATTATAAAAATGGTAAACAAAAAAACTGACATGATTATACTAGTATAAGATGAAGTCAACTTCAAGACAAAATATTACCAGAGATTTTAAAGATAGATATTTTATAGCAGTGATAGGCAGTTTATCAGGAAAGCATGTTACAAAGACATATATGCCTAAAAAATTTCAAAATACAGAAAGAAGATAATGACAGAACTAAAAAGAAAAATAGATATATCCACAATCATAGTTGAAAATATGTTGGGAAATGATAATAATTAATAATAAATAATAAAATAATAGTACAATCATAGTTGGAAATACCTTCATGGAACTGATACTCAGAAAGTAGAAAATAAATAAGATGGTACAATATATCTAAATATGATTATCAACTAACTTGACCTAATTGACATGAATTGTTTACTAACTACAACAGAAATTAAATTAACTTTTTTTTTTCAGTGTGTATCAAACACTCACCAAAGAAGACCACATATTGGACCTAAATAAATTTCAATTATAGAAAACAGCCAAAATACACAATATACATTCTCTGGCTAAATTTTATAAATGAAAAAAATCTAATGCAATCAGTTGTGCAATTACTTTGAATACCTGAAAATTGAGTAATACATTTCTTTTTTTTGTGTGTGGTACTAGGGATTGAACTCAGGGGCATTCTACCTCCGAGCTATACCCCCAGCCCTATTTTTTATTCTTTATTTTGAAACCAAGTCTCACTAAGTTGCGGAGTGCCTCACTAGGTAGCTGAGGCTGGCCGTGAACCCGGATCCTCTGGTCTCAGCCTCCCGAAAGCTGGGATTACAAGCGTGCGCCACCACGCCCGGCTTTGAGTAATACATTTCTAAAGAACTAATGACTCAAAGAAAATTTAAGAATTAAAAACTAAAAATTTCAAGGTAAAATGGTAACTATTTTAACCTTAATGATAATGAGAATAGATAAAATTTGTAGAATACAGTTAAAGTAGTCATTAGAAAAAAATGTAAAACTTTTAATACCTTCATTAACAAAGAATAAAACTACAACTTAATGATGTAAGTTTCCATGATAGGAAGATAAATAGGGAATAGCAGTTAGACCCAACTAAGACAAGAAATCAACAAAATAACATATTGAATCAAGAAAACATAAAATTTGCATTTTAAAAAATTAATAAACCCTGTGAAATAATGATAATTACAGAATAAAATACACTTGAACAATAGAGGAATGTACAAAAGATCCAAGGTACCTGACCAAAACACAAAAGTTAAATTTGTAATTCCTTGCAATGTTAGGACAAATAAAAAATTAAAATGTCTATGATGCTATATAAATTATAAAATACAAAATTATGAAATATTTAAGTATAAAGAATACAATACAAAAGAAACTCTACTCTGAAAACAATAAACATTACTAAAACAATTAATGAAAATTAAAGAAAATGAAAAATTATACCATGTTCATGGATTTGTAAACTGAATACTGTACATTCTTCCACAATTATCTAAATTATCTATAGCTCAACCAACCCAAATGCAAACAAAATCCTCATTTTTTTCTTAAGCAAATGGCAAGTTGGTTCTATAATTTATTTAGAAATTCAAGCTATTCACTAGAGTGAAGACATTTTTAAAGAAGTTACAATTATCAGTGGAACTGTACAGACAGCCCTGACAGAGGCTTTTACATACATAGTAAAGTAATTTTCAGCAAAGGAATTTAAACAATTCATTGAAAAATAATTTTTTAACTCCAATGATGCTGAACCAAATGAGCATACATATAAATGTGCTATTTACAAATAGCATTTTTAACTGGTTGTGGGGGCACATACCTTTAATACCAGTATTTGGGAAGCTGAGACAGGAGGATATCAGGTTCGAGGTCAGCTTCAGCAACTTAACATCATCCTCAGCAACTTAGCAAGATCCTATTTCAAACTAAAACGGGCTGAGAGTGCAGCTCATAGACAGAACGCCCCTGAGATCAATCCCCAGCATAAAAAAAGAGAGCATTTTCCATACTTTATTCACAAAATTAATTGGAAATGAATCAGAGGCTTAAATACAAAAGTAAAATCATAAAAATCTAGGGAGGAAAGCATAGGGAATATGCTTTTTAAAACCTTAAAAATACTTAGAGAAGCTTCACTCAAGATACAAAAAGCTGGCTGGGCGTGGTGGCGCACGCTCCTAATCCCAGCATTTGGGAGGCTGAGACCGGAGGATCAGGGTTCGAGGCCAGCCTCAGCTACCTACTGAGGCACTCCGCAACTTAGTGAGACTCGGTTTCAAAGTAAAGAATAAAAAAGAATAGGGCTGAGGGTATAGCTTGGAGGTAGAATGCCTGTGAGTTCCACTCCCAGTACCAAAAAAAAAAAAAGATACAAAAAGTCCTAAAAAAAAACGAAAGTGAAGAAAAAACTGGGTTTTATCAAAATTACAAATTTCAGCTTCTGAAAAGTTAATATTAAGAATATTTAGCCAAAAATTAATGGGGAATACAGTACAGTGTGTTCAGCATATAAAGGTAGCCATATACATTCAAAATAAAAATTCAAATAATCCAACAAAACTTGGCAAAAGTATAAACAGAAATCTAAAATAGAAGATATACCAATATCTTTAAAAATCTTCAATATTATTCTTATCAGTAAAATGGAAATTGAAGCAGCAATGACACTTCATCTCATTTTCATTAGAATATCTAAAATTCAGAAGTCTGACAGTACTAAATACTGACAAGGAAAAAGAATGACTGAAATTTTAACAAATTGCTTGCAGGGATATAAAATGACACAAGTACTTTAGAGGAATGTTTCTGATCATGTGATCAATTTCTGATAAAGTCAAATAAATATTTAACCTAACAACTTGAGAACATTGATTTAAAATTTTGTATTATAATCATATTATGATATACCACTGGTATTACTGAGTCAAAAAAAAGTAAAAAAAAATAAGTGTTTCTTGAAGAATAGGCGTTGAATGTAAGGGATACAAAGAAAGTTTTATTATTATTATTAAAATGATTTGTATCTTATTTTACATGGTGTTTACATTGTGTGTGTCTGTGCTCTCTTTCTCTTTACACACACACATACACACACGTATGTTTGACAAATTCATTGAAATGAACACTGAAAACCAGTGCATTTTATTTTATGCAAATTACACCTCAACGGGAAAAACAAAATAAAAAATTAAATTACACCCAATTTAATCATCAAATACTTATTGAATGAATACCAGTTGAGTCAAATGGTAATTGAGGTGTAATTACTGCTAGCAAAAAAGATTTACTATACTCTGCTCAAACCACTGATCGTTGAACTAAGAGAAAAAGAGCACATGTAATTAAAACCTAAATAATAATTTAAAATACAGAACTAGGTAAAGGCACAAGGCATTCTATGATTAATTGCCTTTATCTGGACCGCACAGGATGAGAATGGTTTGAAACTGAGGAATCAAAAAGTCTTCTTAGGTGTGGTATACTTGAGTTTGGCATTTTAATAATATTAAAGTAAGATTTGGTTGGTGAGACAAAGTGAAAGCAAGATGCTATCACCAATTTCATCACTTCGTTGACGTTTACTACTTTTTATGAAACATGAGTATGTTAGTTTCTGATTGATGTCATAACAAATTACCACAAACACAGTGTCTCCAGGCAACCCATATTTATCATATTAAATTTACAGAGGTGAGAAGTCTATGGTGAGTTGCAATGGGTTAAAATCGAGGAGCTTGGAAGCCTGCATTCTTTCTGGAGACTGAAGACAATCTATTTCATAACCTTTTCCATCTTCTAGAATCTGCCTGTATTCATTTGTTAAAGATCTCTACCTCCATCTTCAAAACCAGGAGCATAACATCTTCCAATCTCCCTCTCTCTCTTCCTCTCTCTCTCACTCTCTCTCTTTCTCTTGTTTAATCTTCTGACTCCCTTCTTCACAAGTAAAAATGTTTTTTTTATTATACTGGGCCCACCCTGAGAATCTACTCATGTAAAAATGTTCAAACTAGTCACATCTGCAAATTCCTTTTTGTCATGGAAGGTAGCATAGTTACAAATTTGAGGGATTAGGTAGTAGATCTCTAGTGAGGAATATTATTCTTATCACACTTCACCCTCTTGCCTTAAAAATTCATAGTTTCCACATGCAAAATATATTCACCCAAGCGAGGCGTCCTGGAGCATACTTGTAATTCCAGCATTTGGGAGGCTGAGACCTGAGGATCTGGGTTTGCGGCCAGCCTCGGCTACCTAGTGAGGCCCTCTGCAACTTAGTGAGACCCTGTTTCAAAATAAAGAATAAAATATAGGGCTGGGGATATACTCGGAGGTAGAATGCCACTGAGTTCAATCTCCAGTACCACACACACAAAAAAACATATATATATATATTTAAATATAATTATATATAATATATATATTTATACATAAATAATATAAATATAAATATACATATATTTAAATATATATATATATTCACCCCGTTCCCCAAAGTTTCAACCCGTTACACCATAAACTCAAAGTATTTCAGTATACACTGAAAACTCACAGATCTAATCTACAGCATCTAAATGAGGTATGAGAGAAACTCTGGGTATAATCTATCCATAGTCACATTTCTTTCCGTCTATGAACCTGCGAGTTTGTGAATCTGTGAACCTGTGAAACTCAAGGAATGAGCTACCTGTTCCAAAAATACAATTGTGAGATAGGCTTTAAACATTTCCTTTGAAAATAGGGGAAAAAATAAAGGAAAAGAAAAAGAAGAACTCACCAGTACCAAATATTTTAGAAACCCATCTTTATGTTTCATAGGCTTTATAATAATACTGACTCAGGGTTTATAGTTCCAATTTAACTGAGTAGCATTACTTTCTTACCTATAAAACTTTGGGGCACTGATATCTTCCAAGTACCTTTGCCAAGAAAGACAACATACCCTGAAGTCTAGAATATGAACATCTCTGAGGGAACATTTTTCTACCTCCCATGATGAATATAACTGAAGTGAGTAACATCTTCTCACATCACTATAGATAGTGCAACATATTGACTTGCCAAATTATAATCCTGAGAGGTGCCTAGGAAAAAAAAATAGGCATATTTTTTACTTGCACTAGAGCAAAGAAAATCATTTTTTCCCCTCAGGAAACAGTTCTCAACAAGGTATCCCATTGATCAGAGCAGTAGCTACTTGTATACAATTTATCTTAGAATGATGTTTCCACTTCCTATAAAATCATGGAAGGATCACTCCTCAGGTCTCTCAGAAAGCAGTGTCTGTAGAGTAAGTGTGTTCAATATCTATTGTTTGATAACAAATTACCTCAAAACTAAGTTTCTTGAAACAAACACACAAAAAATCAGTCGTTATCTCAATTTCTATGAATCAGAAATTTGGAATAACTTAGTTGGATGATTATCTTGGGAAATCTCACAAATTCATAGTCACGATGTTGGAGGTGTAGTTGTCTGCAAGATTCGTTGGGCAGCCTTTGTGATGGCTTCCTCAGATAAATGGCAAGTTGGTTCTGCATATTGGAAGGAGACCTTTGTTTCTCTCCATGTTGAATCTTTCATACAGCTACTTAACATAGTAGCTTGCTTCTGTCTGAGTGAGCAGCCCAAGAGGAGAAAGTGAAAGTGGCTATTTAGTCCGGTCCAGATTCTATTAGTTATATAGCCTAATCCCAACAGGATTTATGAGGGGAGTATAGAAGGAAATGAAAAATCAAGACAAGATTATTATTGGAGTCTATTATAGAGATAACTACCACAACAAATAACATAGAACATACAGGAAAATGTACAAGATAGCAACTCGGCTTGAAATAAATTTTCTTAGGCAATGAGGGAAAAAAACCCATGTTAAAAAAATGAATTCAGTATTTTAAAAAAATTATTTAGCTCTACCTTATAAAATTCTTTCCATATTTCTTTTGGGGAAGAATCATGACTAATCAGATTTCATGAAAAATAGAATATTATTGTCATGTAAACCATATAAATAAAAATAGATCTAAGCCATTGAAAGCATTTACCCCATTTATGTACTAACCTGAGATTCAGGTATAGCATTTATCCACCTTGTGTTCACAGAATTAATCTTGCAAGAGTAGGCACAGCTTCTAAAGAGTCATTTCAACACATTTTTTAAAAATGCATTGTTTGCATGGGAACTTTGCCAGTATTTCAAAAACCCCCTTGGCTCTAAATCCATCCCTGTACAAACATAATTGAAAGGAAAAGTAAGAGGACATCTAACCTTTTCTCTAAACAAAATTGTTAGAGTAGTATTCAAAATAAAAGGATAATTCAGCGGATCTCTGTTCCACACCTTGGCTTTTGTTGGAAGTAACAGTGACCTATGGTAACACCCCAGGCTCATGTTTTTCTTGATTACAACAAGTATATTTATTGAGCTTTTTGGAAACCTTAAGTAAAACCAGGTGATACACAGGAATGAGGCCCAGAACATGTTGACTAAATAACAATTATTTTGCTCTGCCACATCTGAAGGTCTATGATTTCATTTTAGCAGTGTTTCTTTTCAGAAACAAACAAACACAAACCAACCAACAAACAAAACCAGTAGGTGAAAATGATGGAAAATAATCAGAAGAGACAAACCTTATAATCTCTGAAATGTTCATTAATAAAAAACGTATGCTGCATTTGTTTTTGTTAATATGTTGCCTGACACTGTGGAGAAACTGTAGGAAATACAAAGATTTGTACCCAAGGGAAGTTAGCATGAAGGTCCTGACTCCCGTTGACTATGTGAATTACCAGCCTTCTTGCTTTCAAGGTTCCCCATGGCAAATCCTAGGCAAACACGAGCCAGAAGAGAATGAAAATATAGGTTTTTCTAGTGGACATCTTAATGGAGGTGGCTCAGTTAAGGTAGCTTGAAGGACAGACCTGGGATAATTCACCAAATTGGCTTGGACAACATCTGCTACTCTTACAGTGTCCCCTTCAATTCCCCAAAATTGAGCAACAATTTCTCCCCATTTACCCACATTTAGGTGAAATCTAACAATACAAATGCTTATCAGATACATTTATTCAGAAACTGTCTTTCCTTAGGGATTAATACACATTTTATCTTCTTGTCTGAATGTCTCAAAATAAACCTAGGGCTACACAACAGTTTTTCCGACTGTGACAGATTCTTAGTCACCCTGAATAGTACCATACATCCATTACCTGACACCTTCAGTATCTTTCATTAACATATTTCAGCACTGAGTCCTTCTAGTGGTGCACTTTGTGTGATCATACAGTCACTACAATTTACAGGAAAACTCTCCAATGACTAGGAATTTGGTAGGGGGAGACTAACACTTCCTTCAGTATTACTTCACTACTTTATGTCTAGTTAAGAGAACGAGAAAACAAATTATAATGCAAGAGCACCAAAGAAACCTTTAGAGTGCATATTAAAAATAAATGGGAATGAATTAAAGTGATATTATTTCATTTCACTAATGAGCAAATATTTAAACAACTTTATTTGCCATCTGGATGGCTGCCAATATGAAAACTCCTTCAATAAAGAGTTGCTGTCGGCGTGCTTATTAAAGTGTGCTTTTACCTATCTGTCCTTTTGCAGGTTTTTGGTGAAAAACAGACTTACATTCAAATAAGAGTGCAGAGATAAAATAACTTTAAAATATTTGGGGCTGCATATAAACTAATCTGACGAACATATAATTATCGAAGCCCCTATGAATGCAAAGGAAAAAGGTGACACAAGAAAAAAAAAAAGGTGAATTTAGTGACTTAAATAACATTATTATGAAATAACACAGTTTCTAATAGTGCAGAAAATTAATTGACCCAGGCAAGAACACTCTTACCTATAGCAAGATTCTCGTTGCCTTTTATTTTACCATGCCAGCTGCTAACCAAATCAAAACTGATGATAAGTATACACACTTGCATAAGGACACACACATACACATGAACTTACAGACTAATATTTGTTTTAGGAAATCTGCAGTCTTTCATTTCATATTTTATGATTAATACCTATGGAAATAATAGATAGGGTATGTACTTAGCACCTCCCCGAAAAGATAATGACAAAGTATCAAGGGTTAAAAAGTCAATATAGTCATGCTTTTAAAATAAAGTCATGCTTTTAAATCCCAGTGGTTAAACCACTTTTTGTCAAATGGAGTAGTCACTACAAAGAGCAGTCACAGCCCTGTTTCCCTGTTAACACTGGCTAAATATTATTGCTCTGCTATTTCAACAGCGAACGGCAGGCCTTTGGAGCCAGCAGGCTCTCCTCAAGGACTTGCTGATGTGTAGCAAAAATATTTTAGTGTGAAAAAACTACTCCCTAGTGCACTTGTTTGCAAACTGCTGAATTTCTAGATAACTCTAACTATGTTCGAGGACTATTTTTGATAGCGCAGATCTGGTGCTGAAATGCCTCTAAAGAATCAACACTTCTTTTTCTTTTCTTTCCTTTTTTTCTCTTTTTCGCTCACAGCATGACAAACCCAGGAGAAAAACAAAGCTGCTTGGGCAGCAATTTTTTATTTTATACAGTAATTTGTGGTGTTGAACTCAGACCTTTCTGTTTTGTGCTTACAAAACAGTAAAATACAGTCAAGTGAAATGCAAATTAATACAAAAATCAAATACTATATTTAACAGCTTTCAACTTAGTAGACTCAAATTGCCAAAAAATGTAAAGTAAAGCTTTACACTGCTGTTAATTATGCTTTTCTTGCCAGAAACACTTTTGCCATTACCTAGAAACTGTGAATAATTGTTTCATTTCATCCAGAAATTTCTGTGTAATTTAATTACTGTTTATTTCTGTTTTATCCTCATCTGCTTTAGTTTACATAAAATTCAGCAACTAAGCAAATAGTATTCTTAATGGTTCTGTTGAGATATACACAAAACTGAAGTCCATTTAACTTCTACAACAAAATCTACTTAAGTAAAACTAAAGATTTATTTTTCCATTGTTGAAATTTATTTAAATTAAATGAACTAATACTTTTGTGTTCTCTTTACTATTGGGAGTATGCTTTTGCATATCTAACCATGTATATTTATACTAATAATCTTTGGATACATCAGAACTTAACCACATTTATGAAAATAAAGTTAATCTTACAGATAACTGAAATTGTTATGCAATTTAGTGTTTATACCATAGCCATTTATTAGAAAGAAAAAAAAATTCTTACTGTTTGTGTATGGGGTGCTATCTTCCATATTACATCTGGTGTAAAAGGACAAACAAGACCTGTGCTTCTGATAGAATCTAGCATCATTAGAAGGAATATACATTTAAACAAATAATTATAATGGAAAGCACTAAGTATTATTGTTAAGTAGCTAGATATACAGTAGCACATAGGGTTGGCTGGAATGGACTCAAAGTTTACTTGCAGAGCCTTGCTCACCTTGCCCCCTCTCTGTGGGAAGAGGGTAGAGAAACAACTCAGGGTCACTTAGGTCTGATGTGCAAAGGGCAGTTAATCACCTCAAATGTAATATGTAGAAAGAAGTTGTCCAGAGGGACGATAAAACCCATCACATGGAACAATCCAGACCACTTTCCTTTTAAGAAAACATATTGCTCCAGACAATGTCTCTGGAGCATAAACCTTGCTCAAGACCACCTTTCCATTCCTCACAACGGCCCATTCCAGACACTTTCCCCTGAAGCGAGACTCTTTTTCCTCTCTTCACAGTCTTTCTTATATGAGGCCTTCATTTCTCTAAATAAACTTCCTGTATTCCCCATTTGTACTTTCTATTTGAAAGTTTTCCATGCAAATAAGGAAGGACTGAGGTTGTCTGAATAAATTTAAAATCTCCCACGCAGTAAGATTATAATGATTCTTGCATTGATAGATTTTATTTCATCATCAGGTACTTAAGGTCCACCCACCATTATCTTTTTATTTTCTTGGATATTAGGCCCATATAAGTCAAAAGTCTAGTAAGGGAGCTCTTGATGCTGTATTTTTCTTTCACATTAGATGGGACATGAACTGTTTAATTCATCTTCATTTCCACCATGCCTGATCTTCACAGAGAGGACCAGGGTAACTGTTTGGTCACCTAAGTTGTTTAAATTTGAGACCCTGAAGTATTAGTACCTTCAGTAAATGACATAAATTCTCATGTTGACTGTCTAAACTCAATTCAAGGTCTAGCCCAAATACCCAATTACAATTGGATAACTAACAAATCTCCACTTTACTTTTCAATATGAGAACACATGTCACCTTTTATTTGCTAAAGTGACATTACTGACCTACCATCTGCCTCAAAACATTTCCCTAATGATGAGAATAGGTTTTCACTGATTCATATATACCTGGTAGATTTTGTGACAAAGACTATGCATTTTGCAGACAGATGTCTGCAGTTAGAAGCATGCTGTGTGGTTGTGGAACACGGCACAACTACCTGGGCCCCATGTGGAGAATAAACCTTGGCCTCATTATTAATGCATGGTAATCATTTGAACTCAATAGTCAATAACAAATCTATTGAAAACTAACAGTATACTCAGTTATCCACTGTAAATATAATCTTTCTTAAGTGTGTCAGATCAAAGATAATCTGTGACAAATATTAAACTTACTCTTTTGTTCTCTCTCTCTTCTGGAGAGGTCTTACTGCCTACTTCCTCAAATTTTCTCCCCTAATGCAAATATTAGAAGGAATTTTCTTCTTTTGCTTGCTTTAGGATGTCCAGATATGTCTCTAACCCTCCCTTCTTACATAGTTGGTCATAACCCAAAGGAGCTAATGTTACATAGTTCAAAAACTGGGTTTCATGTAAAGCATAATACCTCTCAGGAAAGAAGTAGCATTTGAAGTAGAATTTTGTTTGCTAAAATTATTGGTTATCTCATTAAATTATTTTTATCATTCAGGTTAAGTTAAGGTAAAGTGGTTTTGATATGAAATACCAATGTTTTTCTAAGCTAGCATAGATAACCTTCAATTTTAGGTTCATAGACATTCAGAGCTAGAAAATCTTTAAAGCACATCCGGCCCATTAAAACTCACACAGAACAAAACAATTCTTTAGATAACCCAAAATCCGGATAATGACAAAGTTGTGTCTTACAGTAGTAAAAGTATATGCTAAGCTGTTGTAACAAAGATATCCAAGGAGAGTGATTTGAATATATTTGGAGCCAGATTTTTTCTTGCCAGGTCACTTTGTCTCATGAAGTCAACAAATGAAGTTATAGACCCCACAAGGGCTGGCATAGGAGTATGAAAGTTTATTTTATTCCAAGGAAAAATAGAAAATAGAAAGAAAGAACAGATCCCATACAGAGGAAGGGAACCCAAAGAGATTAGACATTAAAATTCTCTGGAGACCAACTTTTATCCTATTTCTCAGCTCCCCAATTCGTTCCCCTGTGATTGGTCTGATTTGGATCCTGGGACCCCATGTCCATGGTCCAATTTCAACCTTTAATTTGAATATCTACTCTCTTGTAGTTTGGCAGACTCTTTTCTCTCTTGGTGCCATCCTTACGCTGAAGCTATCTCCCTTATCCTTCCCCTTGAACTCCTCTTGGGGTTTGTTTATACTCGTTCTTGGAATTCAGCCCACAGAAGGGACTGAGGTATCATTTTAATTTGTACCTTTCCTGCCTGGTCACTCTTATTGCTGTATATTATTATTAACCTTCCCTGTTTCTATTCTTTTTATAGTTTTATTTTTATTTATTTATTTTTTTGCGGTACTGGGGATTGAACTCGGGCATTCTACTTCCGAGCTACACCCCCAGCCCTATTTTTTTATTCTTTATTTTGAAACCGAGTCTCACTAAGTTGTGGAGTGCCTCACTAGGTAGCTGAGGCTGGCCGCGAACCCGGATCCTCCGGTCTCAGCCTCCCAAATGCTGGGATTACAAGCGTGCGCCACACGCCCGGCTATAGTTTTATTTTTAATCTTCCCTGTTCCTAGGTCCTCTGCCCTAAATTGCCTAGTCATTTTTATCTCCTCATTTTCTCTTTCTAATAACAATACAGAAGATTTAGGGTTGTTTGACAGATTCTACTAATTTAGCATATACTATCTATTTGTGGGTGGAAAAAATATTCTCTAATTGTCAACAACTCCAAAACAGTGGGATAGAGCAATGAAGAATTGGAGAATATACACCAATCATATGTAGACTTACACAAATTTAATAAGCCAGAATTTGTCACATAGTATATGTAGATCTGAGCAAGAGTCTAGTAATATATTCTCTAGTTAGACATGTTTATTGTCCAGATCACATTTGGGAGAAATGTCTATATTATTAAAAAGGCTAAGAAAATGATGAATTGCATTATAAAAGTAGCAATCTCTGATATAGACTTCTAGTTTTTGACAGCAAAACTGGGAGTCTTTATAGCACTGTTAACTTATAATTTGACTAACATTCTTTTTATTAAAAAAAAAAAAACTATTATAGAGCTGGGCGTGGTGACACATGCTTGTACTCCCAGCATTTGGGAGGCTGAGACCAGAGGATCCGGGTTCACAGCCAGCCTCAGCTACCTAGTGAGGCACTCTGCAACTTAGTGAGACCCAGTTTCAAAATAAAGAATAAAAAATAGGGCTGGGGGTATAGCTCGAAGGTAGAACGCTCCTGACTTCAATCCCCAGTACTGCAAAAAAACAAAAACAAAAAGAAAAACAAAACTATTACTATATTACTGACTTTTTGCATCAAAACACATGTTTGAGATGGCCTTAGGTGGTCTTGCCTCATATATTTTGTGATCTCTACATGATAAACTTCTGTTTATGTAGAAAAAGTGAAAAAAACCTAATGTAATGTAATCAATTCTTTCAAAGCATAGTCAATATTTTAAAAATCTATTGCTTTTACCTTATAAAATTAGATAAAAATACAGACTCATTGCTGAACCTTTTTTTTTTTTTTTTTTTTTTTTGCGGTACTAGGGATTGAACTCCGGGTCGTTCTACCTCCGAGCTACACTCCCAGCTCTATTTTTTATTCTTTATTTTAAAACTGGGTCTCATTAAGTTGTGGAGTGCCTCACTAAATAGCTGAGGCTGGCCGCAAACCCGGATCCTCCGGTCTCAGAATCCCGAATACTGGGATTACAAGCGTGCGCCACCACGCCCGGCTTCATTGCTGAATCTTAATTCTTTATTGAATAAGCTCCAGTATTGTATTTGAAGGTTAGTAAAGGGATTTCTGTATTTATTTGAAATTAACATTGATCACCAAATGATATTCAGAAGAACATTATTGCATGTCTCATTGGACAGGTCTTAGTGCCTGGATTATTTGAAATAATACAATTTTAATAAATGGGTGAACACACCAATGAATGAATGAGTCAACATTTCCCCAAGAACAACTTTGACTATATCATAACTATATTGAACTGTACATATTAAATATTTTAAAGCTCCTTGTTGAATTATATTTATCAATTCCCTTTGAGATGATTATCATTTGCTTTTTGTCTCTTAAATCAATGAGTGAATCTACACAAGGTCCAAAGTTTGAATATTTTTGTTTGTTTGCTTTTTGTCCAGCTATCTAAATGCTCTGAATTTCCACATCAGAACATTTGATGGTGAGGGATACAGATATCCTTCTAGCAAATTATCAGTGAACTCTCTGAAGACTTTTGCTATCTCTTTACCTAGGAGAGACTTTGGTAACTTTTCTATCCTCTGACTCACTGCTTGAATAATAATATAATATATTTAGTATATTTTTCCAAGTCTCTTAAAGCCATCTCCTCCCCTTTCCTTTCATTTTCTTGTGCTTCCTGTCATCTGTCTCCCTCACAAAAACATATCCCAAAGATTTTTGAATGATATGCTATGGACATTCTTTTGAGAGGCCCTCATTTTCTTTCTTAGTTTATGGGTGGGAGTTGGAAAAAAAGTGCAGGAAGCAGTGAGATGTACTGTGCAGTTAGCTTGACTATAAAGTCTGACTGCTATCTCTTTGTTCCCTTTTCTCTTTGAAAAGCTCTGGCTTGGAGCCTTGAGCCATACTTTTGTTTCTTTCCTCCAGCCAGGCCTCAGACCAGCTGATGAGCTGGCACCACACCCTTAGGAACTGGAAATTCTTTCCTTTGTAGAGTTTAGCTGTCACCGCCCAGGCATTGCTGGCACAGGATAGCTCTCCTGTATCCCATAAATGCAATTTACCTTTCATAGAATTCTATCTATTGTTTAAAACTGTTGACAACCTTCAGACATCATATGTAGAGATTTTAAAGTACAGAAATAATTTTTGAAAACACATATCATGTAATCTAATGGGAGAAGTAAGACTAGATTAAAATATCTAACATGATTTATTGTAAAATTTGTAAATTTAATAATATACCTCCTGTATTTTACAAATTCAATTTTAAGAACATTTCTAATGTTTGGATATAATAAAATACTCTTCATGATTATTTGTTTCTATTAGCTATAAGGTGGGATATCAGTACTTATCTATTTATTGAACTTATATTTTCAAGCAAATTTAGAACTACAGGGTTGTTTTGCTTTCTATTTTGCTAATTGGAAGCAAATTTCAAATAGCTGAATGAAGAATAAACTACAGAGGGATAACATTTCTATTGATGTGGTCTTTGACATACATTTAAAGCATATAAATGGAAATTAGTTATATTAGAAAGGCATGCATAAATGCATTAGCATTTTTCATATAAACCAATTTTTCATGGCTCCATAAAATTGCTATATAAAATTTTTCTGAAGCCAAAATAGCAGGAATAGAACCAATCAAAAATAATTAATTAAATTTATGGTTATATATGTTCACACATTTACAAAGTTCGTGAACCTCATTTTTCTGAATTTCTTTTTTTAAAGTAAAGCAAAGAAAAACAAGGCACAATATACCATTTGGGGTAAGGAAGGACTAGAAGAAGACACGATATCTTCCTTCAAATATTTGAAGATCTGTTCTACTGAGTATCTTTTTTTCTGAAGGATAGAAAGATATACCTAGGAATAACAGATTAAAAAAATTGTAAGAAAATTGATTATATTTTATTATGAGTACTTTCTATGAATCATTGAACAGGCAATCAGCTGCCTGGTAAGATTATTAGGCTCCGATCAACTCCAAGATTCTGACACTTACGGAAATATTACCATTGCATTGAGGGTCAGACTGAACAAGGTCAATTGTATGCATTAAAAAAATAAAAAGTCATATAACCACATAAGAGCCTTGATTTGAAGAATACCCCCAAACTGTAACTGGAACACTAGCCAAAGGCTCAACCAGGCCTCTCAGTGAACCAAGTCTGGCCACTGGCCCCAAAGGCCAATTCAAGAGATGAATGATGGTGAAGGCAGGAAAGGACTTTGTTCTAAGTGTGGTCACACTGGGGAAGAAAAGAGCAGTCTAGTGACTGAATGTCTGTCTCTGTCCCAGGGGAAATAGTCTTGGAGTTATGTAGCAAGGGTTGGGACTTGCATAACTGGTGATCTTGGCCAGGCTGTGGTCTGGTTCTTATTTATCTTAGGATCAGTCAGATGGGGGCCTTGTCTAAGATAAGAAAGTGCTACTGCCTGGTGGGTACCTTCAACTCTTGTCACAAATATTTTATCTATAATACCTGCTGTAGCTGGAATACAAAGTGAGGGTAGGAGAGAATGATTCAGAGAAAGAATAAATTAAAAAGGCAAGATGGCTTGTTTTTACTTACCTATCAGACATCTATAGTTCTCAATGAAGAGTCAGTGCTTTTAGCAAAAGCAGTCTTTAAGTCCTATTACAAAATTGCATCTGCTATTGATTATATTATTTTCCCATCTGGCCTGAAATCCTCCTCTGTGGGGCGGGGGAATGTTTATATGAGCATCATTTCACAGAAGTCTTAAAATGAGAATAGGGAATCTAGATATGCTTTTCCAGGCCTACTCCATTATCATAGAATTTCAGAAAACCAAGGTGTCATGGATAATGGAAAGTGATTTATAATATTGAAGGTGTTGAGTACAATAGTAACCAGCACTGGGAGATAAAAAGTGAAGTCCTTGGGTAAGAATATAGCCCTAACGACAGGTATTCATTAAAGAATAGGGTAAAGATTAGCTTAAAGGAAAAACAAACTCTCTATTTGCCTCTTTTGCCCCAGGATTTAAGGGTGCTTATTCATTTACTACCAGATGAATTCACCCTGCCAAGTGTTTTTGAACGATTATTGTATTCCAGATTTCCTTCCATTCTCTAAGAAAAGTGCTAAGGAAAATTATGGGCAGTTACTTCCCTTTAGGAATTCTAGAGAATTCCTAAATGTAATACTTCCTAGGAGATTACTGCTCTCCTAGAATCCTAAGTGATTCCTAAAAATATAAAATACACACTTTCTTCCTCTAAAATTGACAGCAACCATTATTAATCTTCCTTGTACTTAGGCGAGCAGAATGAGTATGAAAATCTCTATTTATGCAAAAGAGCTTTATAAGGGAATTATTCATTCCATATTGTATATAGC